>CANTUT010000252.1:2500-45000 GCA_947687605.1 Reutealis trisperma | reverse complement strand
GGGGAAAAATTTTATAAAAAAAAAAAAACAAAATAAGGAAAAATTGATATCTTTTCTTAGTTTTTCTCTTTCTTTATGCTTCTTGTTTTAACATAGTTTGATTTTTTTTTTCTCTTTTAAGCCATTTGAAATTGTAATAAGGGAAAGCTGATACGTTTCTGAACTATTATTATTAAAGCTTTAACTACAACAGTAATGACAAAACATTAATGTATTGAAAATAAAAAATAATAGTAACTCTTTTAGATGAACGCATAAAATAATGAACAAACTGCAATAATATTATGTTAATAAATAAAAGTTTAGAGTTTTAATTGGATATTGAATATAAGTGAAAATACAAGTTGCGCCTAATTTGGAATTATACAATTTGTGCCTAAATTGGAATTTTTTTAAATTATAGTGACTATTGCAAGATACTTGACACGAATAATTTGATTATTTTTGATAATTTATTTAGTCATAATATATATATTTTTAAGTGACAACTTAATTTTATGTCATTAAAATTAAATCAAAATAAAATTATATTAAAATTAATTTGTGACAAGTACAAATTTAAGTAACAAAAAATGATTGTAATTTAAAAATTTTAAGTGACAACAATTAAAACTTTTCATAAAATATTATATCAAAAATTTTTATTTAAACCATTTGTTACAACTTTTCTAAAGTTGTCATGATTTTTAAATTTTTTTAAAGATAATTATTTTTTAATTGTCATGATAAAATTTTTAAATTGAATTTCATGATAAGTTAAAAATTATTATCACCTATTATATAGCTTTTATTACAAAAACTTTTAGTGATCATAAAGATATGGTCACAAAATACATGATTTTCACCGTAATGGTATCCCAGACTAATTTTGAATTTTTATTATGACAAATTAATTAATTCAAGTACAAATATGAGCATTTTTCAATCACCTGACTTGCAATCTTCTATTTTGTCCGTACAAACCTTTTAGTATCATCACATCAAAACTCAATATTAGTTAAAAAAACAATAAACTTAAGTAAAAACAACGATGATTCACATCAAAACTCAATATTAGTTAAAAAAACAATAAACTTAAGTAAAAACAACGATGATGACAAGAAAATAATGTTGAAATTTGAACTTCAATAAAAAAAAATAATGTTTAAATTTAAAATTTTATCGCAAAAGATGAGAACCCTCGGTAAATTGAAAAGAAACAAAAGAAAAAAAATTCAGTCCCTTGAACTAAAGCATTTCCACCATTGTAAATGTTCATTGTTACATTGTTGATTGAAGGATTAGTACAATTATTTGGTACCTCACAAATTTCTTTAGATCAAAACTCAAATGTACATCTAACTCATTTGGTATTGCATTTAAAAAAAATACTTTTCAACAAAAAATTTTATATATTTTTAAAAATTATTTTTTAAAATCATTTTTAAACAGAAGCAGATAAATTGATATTTTTTCCATAAATAAAAATTTTAAAAATATTTTTTTAACTCTTAGCTACAATCCTAAACACACCCAACAGGAGTATAAACAAATCCTTATTATCCCTTAAAACATCACCACTTGAAGCAAAAGTAGTTGATGTGTGATTGTTAATTAACGTGAGTTTTCCATCCTTATCATAATCATGGTAACTTAACAATGAAATTTGGCTTCTTCCAATAAGAGGCGACATTATCTTGTAATTGGCATTCCAGAGAGCTTTTTGGATCTTGCTAACATCTATTTTCTTTTTATCTTTATGATTACAAGTCTAAGGAGAAGAATAACCAGAAACAAATGAGTGGCGGCATTGAGATTCATTCTGTTTGTTTTTTTTTTTTTTTTTTTTGGTAATTCGTTTAATATGGCCCCAAAGAAAACACTTAAAGGGAAGGAATTGTGATATATGGAGGTTTTATAGATAGTAGCTAGGGTAAGAGTCCTTTTCCATTCAGAAACAGATACATACATCTCTTTGAACTTGAGTTAATTAAATGATTGTCCCTGATTTTACTCGGACTTCAATTTATTATTGCCTGGTTATAGATTTTTATGATCCTTAATTATAGATTTGGGAGTAGTATGATAAATTAATTTAATTCAAGTCTAAATATGTTTCACATTGTTTAGCAGATAAGCATTTGAATGGACCAATAGTAGCATGACACATTATTAACTTAATTGAAAAAGGTACTCCCTACGTAACCTAACTAATATCTCTCTATATAAATTGTTGCATATCAATTTCTTTTGGTTTATTAATAAGCAAATAAATAATGAAACTCATCATCAAGGCCTCCATTACTCTATTTCTGATTCTTCTCATCCTTGTTCTTCAAACCTGGCCTACACAACAATTACTTTGGGGAGGCATTGGCAATATCAACATTTTATAATGACCCTCCAATAACCAGAGTCTTGAATAGAACATGTCAAGATAAAGCGAAGGTAGATATTAGTAAGATGAAGAAAGTGCTTTGGGATGCCAATTACAGGATAATGTCATACGAACTTGCTTCAGTTTTACCAAATAATGGTAGTTTTGATAAATGATCGAGATAAATTCGATTAAATAAAATAAAATGTATTTGAATTGTGATTTATATGTAATATTAATGTAAAAATTATTTAAGGATATCTGCCTCTTCTAAGCTTATATGCTAGGTATTTATAGATAATATTTCTATATATGAATTGAATAAAAATTCCTATATTGAGCTGAATTCGAATTTCTTATAATGTATCCATTTTGGAATTGGATAGCGAACTGTGAGTTGGGCTAATGATCTGAATCCTTTATGATAATGGACTTTTGAATACCTTTCCTTTCAATATAGGAGAAAATAGGAACCCGCTATATGGTCTTTTTTTATCCCTCATTAGAAGCTCCCCACTCCCTAGTTCTATCGAGTCTACCTAAGAGTGGACTAGGGATTAGATGATTCTGTAGTTTGCCGCATTTCACTAACTAGACAGTTCATTTCACCATTTGAAAACTTCACTTGATGTGTTTTGGCAATTTAGGCGGTTTGCCATGCGCTTCTGCTAATTCACTTCGTCATACGTATCATTTAATGCACTTCGCATATCGTGCTCTCAAATAACTAGTGAAGCCTCCCATTTTGAGGACTTAGAAGCTTGCTTCGCTAATAGAGCTTGAGAAATCTACCTCATTGACCAAAGGTTGAGAAATCCACCTAGTTAAGGTTTTCAATAAATTGCCTCGCTGATCAAGGACTTAAAAATCCATCATTCATAGAGATATTCAAATAAATCGCCTCGTTAATCGAGGACTTAGAAATCCACCTTACTCATTGAGGTCTTCAAGTAAATCGCCTAGCTGATCGAGGACTTAGTGATCCACCTCACTCATTGAGGTCTTCAAGTAAATCGCCTTGTTGATTGAGGACTTAGTGATCCACCTAGCTCATCAAGGTCTTCAATAAATCGCCTCGCTAATCGAGGATTTAGTGATCCACCTCGCTTATCGAGGTCTTCACGATTTGCCTCACTGAATGAGAACTTTAGAAATCCACCTCTTTAGAGGTTTTCAATAATTTGCCTCACCGAATAAGGACTTTAGAAATCCACCTCCTTAGAGATCTTCAATAATTTGCCTAGTTGAATGAGGACTTTTAGAAATCTGCCTCCTTTAGAAGTCTTTAATGATTTACCTAACTTTTATAGGTCTTGTTATTCCCTCAACAGAGAATTATTACATTGTAAAATTCTCTAGGACAATTGTAAATATTTTGTAGTATTGCAATAGAACTTCACCTTTTCTTTTATCTTGTCTTCTTTGTTCATTTTCATGCAAGAAAGTCAACTAACACTTGGTATTAGCTTTGGTTCTATTTGTGTTTGCTTGATTTTTTCCAACTTTTTTGATCTTTCTTTACTGACTTGTCTTGATGTTTTTAAGAGGTATGTCGTCTTAGGAGATTTATCTGACTTTTCCTCTTGCTAAAGAGTGATTACATAACTTTCTTGGTGATTACTTAGATTTTGGCGAGCTGCTCCAAGTCGTTTAGACATTTTGTTTTGTTAACAAGGAGTGATCTCTCCTTTATCTCTCTCTCTCTCTCTCTCTCTCTCTCTCTCTCTTTTTGGGCACTTGCTCCCTCAACAGAAAGCGATCTCCCTTTTTCTTTGTTTTTAGGCACTTACTCTCTCAACAGAGAGCGATCTCCCATTTTCCTTTGTTATTGGGCATTTGCTCTCTCAACAGAGAGTGATCTCCCATTTTTCTTTGTTCTTGGGCACTTGTTCCTCAACGGAGAGCGATCTCCCTTTTTCTTTTATCTTAGGCACTTGCTCTCTCAACAGAGAGCGATCTCCCATTTTTCTTTGTTCTTGGGCACTTGCTTCCTCAACATAAAGTGATCTCACAGCTCATCCCCTCAACAGAGAATGAGTTTGTAAATTTTTTGACTTCTTGAAGATTTTATGTAATTAATTTTTCTTGAAGATTTTATGTAATTAATCTGTCTCCGCATTTTGAGAACTTTTAAGAAATCTGTTTCTGAAATCTTGCCTCTTCCTTTAGAGGTTTTGGTGTAATAGTGATCTTACTTCGACTCTTCAAAGTAATGTGCCTTTTTTGTATATAGCTCACAAACTGATTTGAATAAATGAATGTTTTTTTTTTCTAATTTGAACATTGATTATTCTTGCCAGATGATAAATTCTGAGATGGCATGAATGATAAAAAAAAAATATTCATAATTCAATTGACCAATTTGTATTATTGGAACATGCGTTCGAGATGTAATTTCAATGAACTAATTTTGGATTCATGATGTACTCGGAAAATGGAGAATTCTATCCATTTGAATCTTTGCTAGTGCGTGGGACCCACTCGCTGAAATCTGGTGACCAACTAGTGATGCGCCACTGCCGAAGCATCATTTAGAGACAAGGAGGACACCACCAAATTCATCTAAGCATCAGGACTCCAAATATGTGCTTCACTTGCCATGAATTATCGGATTTTAGCTGAAATTTGCTTGCAAAGGTTCTATGGGTCGTTTTTCGATCTCCCTCATCAGTGATAGATTGTTGGCTTGTCCGTACCAAAATGAAGCTAGGAGGAAGACTAGTCCAGTGGAACAAGAATCACTAATAATGGAGGTGTGGATCAGCTGAAAATTGCTTCGGAAGCTCTTGGCTCCAGCGAGAATTTGATCAACTTTTGGGGGTTGCTCTAGCAACGATTTGCAACGATGTTGGGGCCACTAGGTTTGCCGGCGTCCAAGTTCTACAAGGGAGGCAATGGTGCCAGTCCCCACTAGCTGGAGGTTAAGAATCGGTGATGGTAGCCATGACCTCCTCTGTCTTCACGATTTTCAAATTCGGTCCTGTGTTTTTTCTTTTTCAATTCTCTTTTTTTTTTGTTGATTTTTTTTTTGCTGACTTTGATTTTTTTTTTTGCTTGATTTGATGGCGACGATAAAGGATTTGATATCAAGAAAAAAAAATGGTAACTGAAATTTTCAATTTTGGTGAAGATAGAAGGTAAGAACACGACTTTTTGTGCCGATTCCCCACAGAGAGCACCAATTTAATCGAGATAAATTCAATCAAATACAATAAAATGAATTTGAATTGTGATTTATATGTAATATTAATGTAAAGATTATCTAAGGATGATCTGCCTCTTCCAAGCTTATATTCCAAGTATTTATAGATAATATTTCTATATATGAATTGAATAAAAATTCCTATATTAAGTTGAATTCGGATTTCTTATTATGTATCTATTTTGGAATTGGATAACGAACTGTGAGCTGGGCTAATGATTCGAATCTTTTGTAATCATGGACTTTTGAATACATTTCCTTTTAATATATGAGAAAATAGGGACCCCCTAAATGGTCTTTTTTTTTTTCTTTGTCCCTCATCAATAAAGGATCAAAAAATCAAAGAATCACTTTATTTGCTCAAGTTGATTAAGCTTTCAAGGATAACAATGATTCGATTCACCTTGGGTATCATATCGTAACATCCAAGGTTGGCGAACAAAGTTTTGATTCGAAAAAACTTGGCAAGGGTAATCGGTTACTCAAATGTGCGATTGATCCCATATCTCATGATTTTTTGTTTACTGATTTTGATTACTTTCTTTTGGTTTATGAGGCACCAAACAATGGCAGTAATCCTTCAATCACTAATGTAAAAATCACTGAATGGAATATTTATGATGATGGCTATGTTTTGGTTCATGGGATTGACAATTTCCTTATTCCTAATTACATCACCAAAGTTTATGCCATGTAAATTTTTTAATAAGATTTGTCTTTTTCTTTTCCTTTCACCATTTCTTTTTGATGTTATGTGCATAACTCATAATCTTCTGTCCTCTATACCGATCATTAATGGCTATATATATATATATATATATATATAATATTTTTACGCGATTTCTGCAAGTGCAAAGGTTGAGAATAACTAATATAGTATTTTTTTTAGTAGAGTATCGATCCCACGAGAAAGAAGTTGTCAAGTATCAATTTTAAGATTACTCTATTATTTAGAAAATCAATTATGGAAATTTATATTTCAAACTAAATTGAAATTAAAGAAATTAAATGATGATTAATTTAAAAGAAGATTAAAGGCTTAGGATTTAGAATTCATCATTTGATTACCTATGATTTCTTTATATTCTCTAAATTGGATTATTTTTGCTAGAATTAATTATTAGATTTTTCTAAATTATATGATGTTCTCTCTCAAGATACAACATGTGTGCTCATATGAATCTTATATCTACTCTCGAGATCATTAGCAATTAGCACAAACTCATTAAGTTTTAACGAAATCCTTTTAACAATCACAAATGAATATTCTTATCTCTAAAGCAATACATTCTCTAGGTCAATTATCCCAATGAAATAATATTGTGTTTTCACTTTCGCTGCTTCACACAATATCTTAAATTATGCAATTAATGGCCAGTTAATTACAAGCATTAAGTTTTAAAATAAAAGATTAATTCCAACAATCAAACCCAATCAATTAAATATAAATAATTATATGCAAATCAAAAGATTACATCTAAATCCTAGAAAAATGAACTTACCTACTCATAATTAAGAAAGAAGACATAATTGAATTAACAATAAATATAATAACAACTTAAAATTAAATTTAAGAGTAAAGTTTAGAAAGAACTCTTTTTTTGTTATAATTTTTGATGAACATGAGTTCCAAAACTTATCTTGATAAAAATAACATAAATAAAGAAGAAAACTAATCTTTTTTTTCTCTAAATATTTTTTAATGGATTTCTTAATGCTATTTTTCTTTGACAAGCATGGTATTTATAGGCATACTTGGTAGAAGAATTCAAGTTCTATTAAAATTCTTACATCAAAAATTCAATATTAATGTTTAGATTGGCCATCAACCATTGAATTTTTATATCAATGTTCAACAAAAATGGTTAGGTTGGCCACCAACTATTAAGTTGATTTCACATGGATTGAAAACTTGAATTATTACTTACATCATTATTTTTATGGCATCATCGCCTGAGTCATGACATTATTTATTACATAAATAAATATGTTATAATTTATTTATAAATTGTAAAACTATTTATTTCTCAAAATAAGTAGTAATATTATTGCATTCTCGAGAATTGAGCTAAAATTTAAGTTTAAACACATAAAATAACTCTAAAAATGTAGAGTTATCACACCCCCAAACTTAGTTTTTGCTTGTTCTAAAACAAAAGAAAATTCAAAACCTAAACTAGTCCATTTTCGTAGGAAATTATGATTGTATTTAGCGTATGTAATAAGCCTTTAAACCCCTAGATGTCCCATAGAGAATGAGTTAAAATCCCGTGAGGGCTTCCAATGGTAATACCCATAAACACCTATAAAACTCTAAATTTTTAACTATTTATAATAAAATATCACAAAAGGAAATTTAATTTTCTCATGCTTATGTTGAATAATTTTTTAAAGGCCTCAAGAAATCAATATTTATAAACAACATATCAATAGCATTGCAAGTCAAGCTTCTATCTCAAGCTCAAAACAATTCTCATCTTAATCATGTGTTGAATAACCATGCATTAAAACAACCACAAAGAAATTGTTACACTTCAGATAGGCATAGACATACTAATATCTTTAAATGCCTCTATCAAAAGATATAAAATAGATGTACAAATCTCATAAGCATGTTAATGCAAACAATCTCCACTAATGGAATTCACAATCAAGAGAGATCAATAGGTCTTAACTAGGTTTGTAATAGGGCTAACACAAGATCTTTTGGCTAAACAAAAAAAGGCTAAATAAACAAAAGTAAGATAATTATATCAAGTTTACAAAAGAGAGTCAATAGCTTAAATAAAGGGATATTGTTAATGAAGGATCCCTTCCATCTTAAGCACCATTCTTTTTCAATATTTTCTTTTTTATGTCCCCTTATTCTTCTTCCTTTTTTTCTTTTTTTCTTTTTTTTTTTTTTACCACCAACAACATCATTTTAAGGATAAGCAAGGATTACTAACTTTTATTTTATTCAATTTTCTTACTTTCCCCCGAACTTATTTTAAGCACAAGATAGTTTTTCAGAATAAATAATATTCTTAGTTATTAAAGATCCCCAATCTTCAATAATTTCCTTTTTTTTTCTTTTCATTAGAATGTGAAATTGACAAAATTACCTCACAAATAGGGTGAAAGATAATAATTAAGGTTAATTAACAAAGAAAGAAAGCTAAAATTAACAAGGCACAAAGGGGTAAACTAGGAAAAAAATTTAAAATAAGAGTGGATATAAGTAACAGGTTAAACAAACAATGCCTAAATCATATCTCTCTTTCAAAATGAATTCAAAATTTTGCCTCAAAAGTTTGTGAATACATGTTCTAAGATAGGTGAGGCAAATAAAGATAAAAATATGTAGAAGCCCTCTCTAAGTAAGCATACACAATTTCAATGTAATCAACATTATGCAAAACAAATCAAAACTTAATCTTAATAAAAGTTAATTTCTTACCCAAAATAGTTGCTCAACCTGAAATACTTTAATAAATTGTCCACAAATATCAATTAAAATCAATAATTGGCCTTTCATCAAATTATTTAACACAAGCATATTTTATCAATAAAAGAGCAAAAATTTTAAATTTATTAATCAAAACACAAAAGAAATGACTGAAAATAAAAAACGAACTAAACTTCTCCCAAACTTGCAATTGACATTGTCCTCAATGTCAAAAAAACAAACCAAAAGAAAGAAAATACTTCCTCTTGTAGAAAAGTGGATTTCAAATTGTAAGTAGGATGTGCATTCCACTTCCTTGTTTCCTATAAAATATCATGAAATAACAATAAAAGCAAGCATGAGAAATTAATCACACAAAAAGAAAACATCTTTTTTTTTTTTTTTGGAAACTAGAAAAAGAAAGAAAAAAAAATATAGATGCATATCAAGGGCACAAAAAGTAGTCTTTACTCGGCTATCTTAAATAAAGAGAAACTTGGGTTTCCTCCTAATAAGTTCACAAACAACACTTACAAAAATAGAAGGAACCAAATAAAGGAACAAAAGGAATTAAAAAATAAAATAAAATAAAATAAAATTAAGAAGTTAGAAAGTTGGGTTGTCTCCCAAAAGCGCTTAATTTATAGTCTTTAGCTAGACTTTCTCAGAATTTTAATTACGTGGCCTCTTTTAATGAGTAAACTACCCCTTTTTGGACCAAATCTCCACTGAAATAAGGTTTAAGACATTGTCCATTTACTTTGAATGTTTCTCTCGCATTGTTTTGTAGCTCCACAGCTCCATGATGATATACCTTCACTACTTGAAACAGTCTTGGCCATCTGGATCTCAACTTTCTTAGAAAAAGTTTCAAACGTGAGTTAAAAAGTAATACCTGTTGGCCTTCTTCAAAGTGCCTCTTACGGATGTATTTGTCATGCCAACGTTTGGTGCACTCTTTATAAATCTTAGCATTTTCATAAGCTTCCAAGCATATCTCTTCAAGTTCACTCAATTGAAGTAACCTTTTGCGACCAGCAGTTTCCACATCCATATTCAACTTCCTTACTACCCGGTAAGCTTTATGTTCGAGCTCCATAGGTAAGTGACATGCTTTACCAAAGATAAGTCAGTATGGAGACATATCAATTGGGGTCTTGAAAGCAATCCTATAAGCCCATAATGCATCATCCAATTTCAGTGCCCAATCCTTCCTAGAGCTATTCACAGTCTTCTCCAAAATATTCTTCAACTCTCAATTTGAAATTTCCACTTGACCACTCGTTTGAGGATGATACGGAGTGACTACTCTATGATTGACTCCATTTTTCTTTAACAAAGTATCAAAAGCCCAGTTACAAAAATAGGAGCCTCCATCACTAATAATTGCTTTTGGAACATCAAATCAAGTAAAAATATTCTTCTTACTAAATCTCATCACAACTTTAGAATCATTGGTGGTACTTGCAGTTGCTTCCATCCACTTTGAAACATAGTCTACCACTACCAAAATGTATTGATTGTTTAGGGATGAAGGGAATGGTCCCATGAAATCAATCCCCAAACATCGAATATTTCAACCTTTAAAATCCCATTAAGCGGCATATCATGCTTTCTAGTTATGTTCCCTATTCTTTGGCAATGATCACAAGACATCACAAAGTTTATGTCATCCTTGTACATTGAAGGCCAATAAAAACCACATTGCCATACCTTTGCAATTGTCTTATCTGTGCATGCATGCCCTCCATTTTTCTTAGAGTGACAATGCTTCAAAATGCTTGGAATTTCCTCTTCTGGCATGCATCTTCTAATCATCCCATCTCTATAATACTTGAAGAATAATGGTTCATCCTAGAAATAATACTTAACATTTGTAAGAAATTTCTTTTTCTGATGATAAGAAAAACCACTAGGAATGATACCACTTACCAAGTAATTGACAAAATCAGCAAACCATGGATTTGATCCCTTCACTACCCATAACTACTCCTCTGGAAAATAATCATTGACTGGCTCATCATCTTTAGTTGTCCGCTCTCTTTCCAATCTAGAAAAATGGTCAGCAACCACATTCTCCACATCTTTCTTGTCCTTGATTTCTAAGTCAAACTCTTGAAGCAAAAGTACCCATCTGATCAATCTAGGTTTGGCATCTTTCTTGGACATTAGGTACCTAATTGCTACATGGTCTATGAAGACTATAACTTTTGACCCAACCAAGTAGGACCAAAATTTGTCTATCGCCACTATCATTGCCAACATTTTATTTTCAGTAGTTGCATAATTTTTCTGTCCATCATTTAAGATCTTATTGGTGTAGTATATCACATGCACCTTTTTGTCCTTTCTTTGGCCTAAGACAGCTCCAATTGCAAAGTCACTTGTGTCGCACATGATTTCAAATGGCAAACTCCAATCAGGCAATGTAATAATGGGAGCTAAAATCAAAACTTTCTTTAGCTTGTCAAAAGCACTCAAGTACTCCTGGTTAAAATCAAAAGTAACATCTTTATTAAATAAATCACAGAGAGGCTTAGTAATTTTAGAAAAATCTTTGATAAATCGACGATAAAAACCGGCATAGTCAAGAAAACTTCCTATCCTTTTTATATTGGTAGGTGGAGGCAATTTTTCAATAGTATCCACCTTTGCCCTATCTACCTCAATTCCTACTTGAGAAGTTTTATGCCCCAAAAAAATTCCCTCTTATACCATAAAATGGCACTTCTCCCAATTTAACATTAAATTGCACTCAATACAATGTTGCAAAACTTTTTTCAAGTTTTCTAAGCATGCATCAAAAGAAGAACTATACACAATAAAATCATCCATGAAGACCTCCATGGACTTCTCAACAAAATCAGAGAAAATAAACAGCATGCAACGTTGAAAAGTAGCAAGGGCATTACACAAACCAAAGGGCATTCTTCTATATGCAAAAGTACTATAGGGACATGTAAAAGTGGTCTTTTCCTGATCTTCAGGAGCAATGAGAATTTGAGATACCCTAAATAACCATCTAGAGAATAAAAATATGCATTTCCTACAAGCCTTTCTAACATTTGATCAATAAAAGGTAAAGAAAAGTGATCATTTTGGGTAGCATTATTCAGTTTCCTATAGTCAATGCACATTCTCCAACCTGTTACAGTCCTAGTGGGAATCAATTCATTTTTCACAATAGTCGTCCCATCTTTCTTAGGCACTACATGCACAGGACTAATCTAAGAGCCATCAGAAATGGGATAAATTATTTCTGCATTTAATAATTTAGTAATCTCAGCCCTAACTACTTCTTTCATGTTTGGGTTCAACCTACGTTGATGTTCAATTACAGGCTTGTGGTTATCCTCCATCAAAATTCTATGCATGTAAATAGTTGGACTAATCCCTTTAATGTCAGAAATATTCCAACCCACTACTGATTTAATTTCCCTTAAAATTGTTAATGTTTTCTCAAGTTGAACATCATTCAAGTTTGCATTCACAATCACAGGTAAAGTATCATTAGAACCAAGAAATGCATACCTGAGATGTGCAGGAAATGGTTTCAACTTACCTACTCATTAGGAAAGAAGACACAATTAAATTAACAATAAATATAATAACAACTTAAAATTAAATTCAAGAGTAAAGTTTAGAAAAAACTCTTTTTGGGTTACAGTCTTTGATGAACATGAGCTCCAAAACTTCTCTTAATAAAAATAACATAAACAAAGAAGAAAACTAATCTATTTTTTTTCTCTAAATATTTTTTGATGGATTTCTTGATACTATTTTTCTTTGCTAAGCATGGTATTTATAGGCATGCTTGGTGGAAAAATTCAAGTTCCATTAAAATTCTTACATCAAAAATTCAATATTAATGGTTAGGTTGGCCACCAACCATTAAATTTTTACATCAATATTCAACAAAAATGGTTAGGTTGGCCACTAACCATTAAGTTGATTTTACATGGATTGAAAACTTGAATCATTACTTATATCATTATTTTTATGACATCATCGCGTGAGTCATGACATTATTTATTGCATCATTATGATATCATTTTGATCTGCAAAAATAAAAAATACTAAAAATATGTTATAATTTATTTATAAATTGTAGAACTATTTATTTCTCAAAAGAAGTAATAATATTATTGTATTCTCGAGAATTGAGCTAAAATTTAAGTTTAAACACATAAAATAACTCTAAAAATATAGAGTTATCAAATATCTTGAATTAATGAGAAAAGATTGGGAATAAATAACTTCTCAATTCCAAGAACTAACATATGGCCTCTAGCCCTTTACCATTACATGGGCTCAACACTACATCAAAATCGAAGTGTAAAGGTCCACATTCACATTGGGTTTAAGTCTTTCCTTCTCACACTTACATGTCTCTCCTTAATTTCTTGGGATTAGGGGTGAGCACTGTTCGGTTTAAACTAAAAAATTAAACAGAACCAAAATTTATTTCGGTTTTCGGTTTTTATTTTGAAAATTTTAAAAAATTTTGGTTCGGTTCAGTTTTTGTGTGAGAAAAATCGAAAAAACCGAACCGAATCGAATTATATATATGTGTATATATTATCCATAAAATGTCAATTATTTCCTCTTAGTTTGGTGGTAAGTAGACCTTTCTTACTTTAAGGTCTCAGGTTCAATACACGGTAATTTAAATTTTTTAGTTACATAATTAAAAAAAAAAAAAGAAATTGAGCATTATTGAGAAATCGAACCCGCCTCTCATATAAATTAATCATTCATCATCCGCCTAGGCAAATCTCAGTATCATATTTAAAATTAAAAAAAAAATTATATATATGGTGACCGATTTACTGAACCGAATCAAACCAAACCAAACCGGTTCAGTTTCAGTTTTAAATTTTCATTTATTTCAGTTTGGTTCGGAAACCGAACCAACCGAATGCTCTGCCCTACTTGGGATTATACACACTTGAACTCCTAATAGATGGCAATGCATATGACCAACTGAGCCTATACTGATTACTACTGGAATGTGCATTATGCGAGTTGTCATGTGGTTAGTTGTGGTGCAAGTAGTACGGTTTAGTTATGGTGCAAGTAGTTCATGATCACCAAGTAGTTAGTTCATTCTTATGTTATTTCCATTTATTGATAAATATTATATACAAGTAGAAGAAGAGTTGTCTACCTAAGGATAGACTAGTATTTGTCTTGTAATAGAGGTGTCTACCTAAGGACAGAGTAGTGTTTGTCTTGCAATCATGGCAATCAATTGTGCAACAATTGTGTTCTTTTTCATCATTTTATGCTTTAACACCATTACCCTTAATATATTTACGGAAGCCAAAAACAATACAAAATTGATCGCCACACTCATCCATAGGAACTCCATATACTCACCCTACTTCAACCCAAATAGAAGCATAGAAGACGAGATGATTGAAAATTCAATTGCACGCTTTGCCGAGTTGCAAAGAAAGATAAAAGGTATAAGTTATGATAATTACCGGGCTGGCCTTACACCTATGGGGTTGGGCTTTGCCTTCTCATTTCTCGTTAATTTCTCCATAGGCAACCCACCTGCGCCACAACTTGCGATTATGGACACGGGTAGCAGTCTTACATGGTTAAGACGCGATTGTCCAAGTTGTTTGGGAGGTCGTCTTTCTGTATCCTCAACTTACTCTGAAAAATGCGATAAAAAATATTGCATTTATTTTAGAGGATGCAGTCAAGAGAAATGTTTTTTTTCGAAGGGATATAAGTCTGACCAGGAAGCAACTGGAGTTGTTGCTTTTGATCAATTCACGTTTCAGACATTGAACGGTAATGTTATTCTAGCAAATGTATTGTTTGGCTGTGCTTCTGCAGTTCCAGACCTTAAGAATGACCGTGTTACTGGAATATTTGGTCTTGGAAATGCAGATATTTCTATAGCGAGAATGGAAGAAATAGAACATAGATTCTCTTATTGCATTGGTAAAATAACCGATCCCTCGTATAGATATAATCTGTTGGTTCTAGGAGGTGGGGCCTATATTGAAGGTTCTTCAACACAAATCCAAAATATTGGTGGTCATTACCGCCTCAAATTATTAGGAATAAGTGTAGATAATAAAATGCTTGACATTGATCCATTTGTGTTTAACACATCAGAATCAATGGGAGATACTGGGGTAGTCTTAGACTCTGGAAGTGAAATAACTTGGTTGGCTGATGTGGCATTTGTTGAACTTGCTAATGAGGTTCATAGGTTATTAAGTAATTATTTTGTAACTTATTTTTCTTCAATTAGATCGCAAGCATTGTGTTATCGGGGTATCTTAACTCGCAAAAATCCGGATAAATTTCCAACTGTGACTTTCCACTTTGAAGGAGGGGTTGATTTGGCAACTGACGTGGATAGCTTGTTTTATCAAGACAGAACAACAAAAGACGGTTATTTTTGCATGAGTATATCTCCAAGCAGTAGTGCAGGTGCAGCAGGTGGTCAGCATTCTAATGCGGAGAGCAAAAATTTTACTATAATCGGCATGCACACTCAACAATACCATAATTTTGGTTTTGACCTTCTTAACCGCAAATTATACATTATGAGAATTGATTGTGAATACCTCCTCGATGAAGAACCACCACGTCGTGGCCTGTAATGTTTAGTAATTTATATAAAGTAGGGTAGGAGTCCATAAGTTGAATTACTCTTCTGCTGCGTTAGGTTGAAGTCTTTTGGCTTTGTCCAGTCATTATTAGCTCTGGTTTCTTTTTCTTTTTCATGTTGCGGTGTTGGTCTTTAATCCCTTTTCTGTAGGTGTTTGAGCTGTTTGTATCTTTTCTATGTTGGTTTTGTAAAATTCCCACATCGGGAATTTGAAGAAAAATGGGAGGAGTTTTTAGTTATAAATAGACTCCTCCTCCCTTTAGTTTTTCTCATCTCAAAATTGTCCTTTCCTATATTTAGGCAATTTTATTCTTTCTCTCTCTTTTGTAATATTTTTTCAATTAGTGAAATATTATTTTGGTAGTGTCCGAGGACGTAGGCAAAATTGGCCGAATCTCGTTAAATTTCTGGTGTTCTCTTTATGTTATTTTGTGTCTATTTAATAGCTATTGTCGGGTATAGTTATAGTGAATTATTGTGCTATTAAAATTACTTGTATTGGTTAAATTCTGTCTAGGAAAGTGATTTTTAAGTTGGACCGTTGTGACCTCACCACATACCTGGGAATTTTTCTTTTGAGTGATTTTTAGTTCAATCGTTCACACTCTAGTCACTTGGATAATAGTTCTCAAGATGAATATTGTTGTTATTGGTGGAAATTAACTCGAATTCCACAACAATTGGTATCAGAGCTCTTGGTTTATTTTAGTATGCTTTGTGGTTGCAGCTTAGGATGATCTTTCACATCAGAAAAAATTTTCTTGGGCTAATTGGCATTCCGCATTAACAGCTATTAAATAGAATTTGCAGCATAAATGGCAGATAGTACAAAAGCATCCACATCTTCATCATCGTCAATTTTGGCAAGAACTACTGTAACAAATGCCAGATTTGCAGTGGAGATTTTTGATGGCACCGGTCATTTCGGCTTGTGGCAAAATGAGGTTCTAGATGCTCTTTTTCAGCAAGGTCTAGATATTGCCATTGAAGAAGAGAAACTAGAGGAAGTTGAGGAGAAAGAATGGAAGACTATTAATAGATTGGCATGTGGTACAATTCGATCGTGTCTTTCTAGAGAGCAGAAGTATGCATTTTCGAAAGAAACTTCTGCAAATAAATTGTGGAAGGCACTGGAGGAGAAGTTCTTGAAGAAAAGTAGTCAGAACAAGCTCTATATGAAGAAGAGATTGTTCCGCTTTAATTATGTACCCGGTACCACTATGAATGATCACATTACCAGCTTTAATCAGCTGGTGACTGATTTGATGAATATGGATGTGACTTTTAATGATGAAGATCTAGCTCTAATGTTGGTGGGATCGCTTCCTGATGAGTTTGAGTATCTTGAAACTACTCTACTTCATGGGAAGGTTGCTGTGTCTCTCAGTGAAGTAACTGCTGCCTTGTATAGTTATGAATTGAGAAAGAAAGAAAAGCAAGAAAATACAAGTGTAGAAGCTGAAGCTCTTGTTGTTAGAGGCCGTTTGCAGAGCCAGAATAAAGGAAGGAGATGGAGATCAAAGTCGAAATCCAAACTGAGTAAAGATGAATGTGCCTTTTGTCGAGGAAAGGGGCACTGGAAGAAAGATTATCCCAAGCTAAAGAATAAAGGCAAGTCTGAAAAGGGAAAGGCTGTGTCAGAGTCAAATGTAGCTGAGTATGATGAAGCAGATTCAGACTTTTCATGTGCTACTACACCATCAACCAGTAGTTCTAGCTCATGGTTGCTAGATTCAGCTTGTAGCCACCATATGACCCCAAATAGAGAATGGTTCTTTGATTTTAAAGAACTAAAAAGTGGAGTTGTCTACACAGCAAATAATTCCCCTCTTGACACACAAGGGATTGGTTCAATTCGCTTGAGGAATCAGGATGGATCAATCAGAACCTTAACAGGTATTCATTATGTGCCAGATTTAATGAGAAATCTCATCTCTGCGGGAACCTTTGAGTCAAAAGGTTTAGAAGTAAGAGCGAAGGATGGGATAATGAGGATTATCTCTGGAGCACTTGTGATAATGAAGGGAATTCGAAAAAGAAACAATGTGTATTACTTTCTGGGTAGTACAATTGTTGGGACAGCAGCAGTAACAGTTTCCACTACTGATCAGGAGTCAGAGGCAACCAGGTTATGGCATATGCGTTTGGGGCATGCTGGAGAAAAATCCTTGAAATTACTAATAGATCAAGGACTATTGAAAGGAGCACGGGCTTGCAAATTGAATTTTTATGAGCATTGCATCAAAGGGAAGAAGACAAGGGTGAAATTTGGAACAGCAATCCATGATACTGAGGGTATTTTGGATTATGTTCATTCAGATGTATGGGGGCCTTCCAAGACAACTTCTTTGGGAGGAAAACACTATTATGTTACCTTTGTTGATGATTTTTCCTGAAGAGTTTGGGTGTATACGATGAAGACAAAGGATGAGGTGTTGGGAATTTTCCTTAAATGGAAAAAGATGATAGAGACTCAAACAAGTAGAAAAGTCAAACGTCTTCGTACAGACAATGGTGGAGAGTTCAAAAATGATCCATTTTTGAAAGTCTGTGAAGATGAAGGTATTGTCAGGCACTTCACCGTCAAAAATACACCACAACAGAATGGGGTGGCTGAGCGTATGAACCGGACATTGCTGGAGAAGGTTCGGTGTATGTTGTCCAATGCTAGGTTGGGCAAAGAATTTTGGGCTGAGGCTTTGGTATATACTTGTCACCTTGTCAATCGTTTACCATCGATTGCTATTGGTGGTAAGACACCATTAGAGAAATGGTTTGGAAAACCTGCTACAGATTATGATTCCTTACATGTATTTGGTTCCACTGCATATTATCATGTTAAGGAGTCAAAGCTGGATCCAAGAGCAAAGAAGGCAATATTTATGGGGATCACATATGGTGTAAAAGGCTATCGTCTTTGGTGTCCAGAGACAAAGAAAGTAATCTTCAGTAGGGATGTTACCTTTGATGAATCTACCATGTTGAGAAAGGTAATTGATGAACAGACAGATGGTACTCCACAGCAGGTGGAGGGTATTTCCAAACAGGTGGAGTTTGATGGTAACAGAATTGTCCCAACCAACAAAGAAACTGATGATGACTCTCCTATGGTAGAAGAAGAGTCAAATGAAGAAGAGGTTCAGACCCAAGAACCTCCACAGCAACATGAATCAATTGCACTAAGAAAGGGAAAGATGACCATTAGACAACCTGCTCGTTATGCTGATATGGTCTCTTCTGCATCACCAATTGCAATCGATGATGTTCCTGCCACTTTTAATGAAGCAGTTCAAAGTTCAGAACAGAAAAAGTGGAGGATTGCCATGAATGAAGAAATGCAGTCCCTTCAAAAGAATCAGACATGGAAACTAGCTAGTCTTCCGAAGGGAAAGAAGGCAATTGGGTGCAAATGGGTATATGCAAAGAAAGGTGGATTTCCTGACAAGAATAATGTTCGCTACAAAGCAAGATTGGTGGCTAAAGGCTACGCTCAGACGGAGGGAGTTGATTATAATGAAGTATTTTCTCCAATTGTAAAGCATTCCTCCATCAGAATCTTGTTGGCTTTGGTAGCACAGTTGGATTTGGAACTAGTTCAAATGGATGTAAAAACTGCATTTTTACATGGAGACTTGGATGAGGAAATCTACATGACTCAGCCAGATGGATTCAAAGTTGCTGGAAAAGAAAAAATGGTATGCAAATTGGAAAAATCGTTGTATGGATTGAAGCAATCTCCAAGGCAGTGGTACAAGTGATTTGATAAGTTTATAATAGGGTAGAAGTATACAAGAAGCAAATATGATCATTGTGTGTACTTACGCAAGCTACAAGATGGATCCTATATATATCTTCTTCTTTATGTTGATGATATGTTGATAGCTTCCAGGAGTCAGACAGAAATTGAGAAATTAAAGACTCAATTGAATAGGGAGTTTGAGATGAAGGATCTTGGTGAAGCAAAGAAGATTCTTGGCATGGAGATTTCAAGAGATAGGAAATTGGGGAGGCTTTGTTTGTCTCAAAAAGAATATTTGAGGAAGGTACTAAAACGTTTTGGCATGAATGAGAAGTCAAAACCAGTTAGTACACCACTTGCTCCTCATTTCAAGCTTAGTGCATCCATGTCACCAAAGAATGAAGCAGAAAGGGAATACATGTCAAAAGTACCATATGCAAGTGCTGTTGGTAGCTTGATGTATGCAATGGTGTGTACAAGGCCCGATATTTCACAAGCAGTTGGGGTTGCAAGCAGGTATATGCATGATCCTGGAAAGGAGCATTGGCAAGCTGTGAAATGGATTCTACGGTATATTCTGAACACCGTAGATGTTGGTTTGGTATTTCAGCAGGACAAGCAAGAAGGTCAGTACGTAGTTGGGTATTGTGATTCTGACTACGCAGGTGATTTGGACAAACGTCGATCAACTACTGGTTATGTGTTTACTTTTGCAAAGGCACCAGTTAGTTGGAAGTCTACTTTACAGTCAACAGTGGCTTTGTCTACTACAGAAGCAGAGTATATGGCAGTTATAGAAGCTGTGAAGGAGGCAATTTGGCTTCAAGGGTTGCTTAGTGAACTGGGAATTGAACAGAAGCACATCAAAGTGCATTGTGATAGTCAGAGTGCTATTCACTTAGCAAAGAACCAGGTTTATCATGCAAGGACGAAGCACATAGATGTCCGATATCACTTTGTACGAGAGATCCTAGAAGAAGGTGGAGTCATAATCCAGAAGATCCGGACCACTGAGAATCCTGCTGATATGTTGACAAAAGTAGTTACAGCTATCAAGTTCCAACACTGTTTGGACTTGATTAATGTTATCAAAATTTGAAGATTGGCGCTTCAAAGCACATTAGATGACACTACTGAAATTTGAATTTGTGAGAGAATTGTTTGGAATTTTCCAAGGTGGAGATTTGTTGGTTTTGTAAAATTCTCACATCGGGAATTTGAAGAAAAATGGGAGGAGTCTTTAGTTATAAATAGACTCCTCCTCTCTTTAGTTTTTCTCATCCCAAAATTGTCCTTTTTTATATTTAGGCAATTTTATTCTTTCTCTGTCTTTTGTAATCTTTCTTCAATTAGTGAAATATTATTTTGGTAGTGTTCGAGGACGTAGGCAAAATTGGCCGAACCTCGTTAAATTTTTGGTGTTCTCTTTATGTTATTTTGTGTCTATTTAATAGCTATTGTCGGGTATAATTGTAGTGAATTATTGTGCTATTAAAATTACTTGTATTGGTTAAATTTTGTCTAGGAAAGTGGTTTTTAAGTTGGACCGTTGTGACCTCACCACTTACCTGGGAATTTTTCCTTTGGGTGATTTTTAGTTCAATCGTTCACACTCTAGTCACCTGGATAATAGTTCTCAATGTGAATATTGTTGTTATTTGTGGAAATTAACTCGAATTCCACAACATTCTAATCTATTAACATTCTAATCTATTAATATAATCTTATTTCTTATGATAAAGATAAAGGTATGAGTTCTTAATTTTCAAAAGGTAGCTGTCTTATTTGCTTATTGGTTTCTTTACTTTCCATGAATCTGGTTTTGTTTCTTCATAATAAGTCTTACAATCAATAAAGAATGAGCCAAAACTGTTCATCTGGTAAAATCTAATTTGTGGATTACTTACCACCCAATGCAGGAGAAAGTGTTATGTACTCTGTCATGCTATCTAACTACTAAATTATTTATGCCAATGAATAATTTTCTTTAATGATGATCAGTTGGTTTTCATACTTTGTTTCTATCGTCACGGTTTCTATCGTCACTGAATTGGCACTTTGAGTCTCGTGGTTGCTTGCAACTGACAGTGTTCATTATACTTACGGTCTTTCCTTTAGTCTTAGGCTTCTGGATGTTTCTGAAAATTCTTACCTTTGATCAACAGCCATGAGCGCAGACCAATACTCACTTACCTCATCTCATCTTTTCTATCCTTTTGTTATCTGCTTGTTGCCATTTAAAAATTCTGATCATCCTACTCTCATACCTGAAGATGATTTTTTCTTGACTACCTATTTCCCAAAACCATGCTGCTGCTATATGATGCATGTTTGGCGTGTTGTTCAACTCTGCATTTTCTATATTTTTGGCAACCATGTGACTCCATATCAACAAGTTCAAGATTAGTGATCAATTTTTCTTCTGCCTTAAGATTTCTCTTTCATTTTATTGTTTTTTTTTTTTTTTCTACAGTAATCCCAGAGAACTTATTTAGTTACCATATTGATTGTTATTTGTACTATAGTATGTTGTCTGTGTTGACATATATTTTGTCCTGTAAATTAAATGCTTAACAGCGTAATCTATACAAATGGAAAAGTTAAAATATATATTTTAGGAAAGCCACTTCTTTGATGAGTGCATGAGATTGCTCCTTTTTTTGCCCAAAGTTCACCTTTTTCTACCTCCATATTTTCCTCAAAACTCTTTTCCCTTGAAACTTAACCGTGGCTTTTTCCAGAGTTTGTCACACTGTTGTCAACAAAATGTGCACTGGTAAAACAGCATTTGGTGTTAAAATTGGTGTTCAATGTCAAGTCATACAATAGCCATGATTTGATTCTTTTTGGATCTTCCGTAGGGTAAGAATCATGGTGAAATTGCATATATGAATGTTATGTGCAGCTGATGAGAATTCTAGGAGGAATCTGATCATAGGTAGAAATGAATCTATTTAGAAATTAGCATAGTTGAAGTACTCTTCTGCTGCTTTTTTTGGATTTCAATTGATTGAATTATGGACTTCAATTTATTTGGATTTCTAGTTCCTTTATTCTTTGCCAAGATGAAAGCCATTCACCAAAAAGCTTATCTTCAACTTGCACATTCTTTAACGTCAAGGGACTGCAGATTCCGAAAGGAATTGAAGATGAAAAAAATCCCAACAACCCATTATTTCTTCGCATCCTATGGTTCAGAATAATAAAGGAAAAGTAGCAGCTCCAGTAGGTTCAACCATGCTACCAATATAAATAGCCAAAAATTTTGTCAGTTGAAATGACATATCTTTGATAAAAATCCATGAAGAAAACGATCCATGACAATCTCTTTGCTAGTTGCAGAGTAAAATAGCAATGAATCCATACAAATTGCACGTTTTTCTTGAAAACAAATATATCATTGCTGTAAGCTTTCTTGAAATTCAACGATTCTCTCATTTACACTGGATACCTAACGAGATGAACTAAAAATAACCATCTTCTTCATATGTTCAGCATGCTTGAGTAAAAATTTTGCCAGCTCTAATTCTGTTTCACCATTAAAGATATTAATCTCCACCTTCTCCAATTCATGCACAAATTGCAAATCTCGACATTGACATTCCCAATATCTAAAATCATATGGATAGTCTATTGGAGGTGGCTGCAACTGATCAAAGATCAAAGAAAAGAGATATACTCAAATTGATACAGAAATATAGGTTACTGCATTAGAAGATATTCATAGTTGAGTTTTGCTGTGTTCTTGACTTACTCTACCATCAAGTGAACAAACCTTTATGCATAGAGTCTTCAAATTCTTCATTCCTTTTCAGAAGGGAAATTATTGCTGGAGGGAATAAGTCATCTTCCAAATAGTGGACATTGATACAAAGAGTCTTCACATCAAACAATGGAGTCATCAAATCATATTCAAGAAGAGGAAAATTCAAAAACAGGGGGAAATGCAGAGGAAATTCCAATTTTAAGTATATTAATTCAGAAACAGGGGAAATGCAGGGGAAATTCCAGTTTTAAGTGTATTACCTTGGTAATGTGGCCATAAAGATGCAGCTCTTTGGTTTTGCTTAAACCAGCAAGAAGATTGCTATATCCAACGTGAGCCTTATGCATATTGGGTAAAAGTGATATCTTACAAAATTCCAAATGCAACAAATTTTCCAAAACTGTGTGTTCAACTAAATATCCAATCCAAGTGAAGTATTTTAGATTAGGTGAGCAGAAATTTTCAATGGGTTGCCTTTATTATATATTGAAAAAGGTTGAACATGTGTGAAATCGAGATGTATTTTCTGAAGTCTCACACCTGAGATGCTAAGATTGAGAGGTGGTTTAATAGCAGGATGAATATCAGTGACAAAACATTCCAAAACAGAGCTTTTGAGATCAACATAATCCAACCCACCAACCCTTTCAAGTCTTAGTTCTTTTATTCTTTGCCAAGATGAAACCTATTCACCAAAAAACTTACCGTTTCACATTCTTTAATGGCAAAGATTGCAGATTCAGAAACGGAGTTGAAGATGGAAAATACCAATAACATTATATTTTCACAATCTATAGATAAAAACCCTAATGACTCAGAGAAATAAAGGAAAAGTGGCAGGTCAACTTGGTACCTCCGAGAATTTCCGGCGCTAAATTCAAATTTAAGTTCTTCTACACTAGTTATTAAAGCGTAAATCAACCAACTGATTAATTCATGTGAATAGGAAAGCTTTTCAATCATCCAACGTAGACGAAAATATTTTATCTTCCTTTGACCACGAAGATCTAATAATTTAGTTAGTTGATTTTCTCTTCTAGCCAATGATGAAGGAAAGTTTTCTCCATAAATTGGATAGGTTTTTCCTTAATGTTACGCGAAAGCTCTAATGTATCGAAGGTTAAGAATAGACCGCAAAGGCACAATTTTTTGCAGATTTTGGATGTGAAGTAACGTCGAAGAAAATAACTTGTTGAAAGGAAAGAGATTATGCGATGAACAATATGGTCTGGAAGAGAACTGAGTCTGTCTTGGCTGATTCCTTCGGCCATATTTATAACTTATTCTCGAGTAATTGATTGTACAGTACATATTTTAAAAAATATATACTAAAATATGTTATTTTAAAAAATATTTATCTGGACATGCATTGTTCAGCATTTAAAATGTTGAAATAGTTGAACCTAAACATAGTTCAATATTTTAAATACCGAATTAGTGTTTATGCTTCCCAATGGTGGGGTCCTGCATCATAGGTCGGTATTTTAAATACTGAACTAGAGTACCCTACTGCACTAGTGGGGCCAGGTGCAGCAGTTCGGTATTTAAAATACCGAACTGGACCAGGCCCCCCACTCGCCCACCCACCCTACTACCATTCACTTAATATGCTGCCTACCCCATTGGCATTCACTTAATATGCTGTGTCATTCAAACTTTACTTTCCTCTTTTTTTTTTATTTTTTTTATTTTTTATTTTTTTTCAAATCTCATTTTAATTTGAAGAAGAAGAATAGGAAAAAAATAAAGGTAAATTTTATTTTTAATATTATAAATAATTTATATATTTTTCATTTAATATTTAAAGTATTTTTTGTTACAAATAATTTTAAATATAAATGAATAATAATTTAGAAATAATATATATTTTTAGAACAATTAAAAAAATTTAATTGAAAGAGATAAATTTTATTTTCTTGTTTATTTGAAAATAACATAAGATAATAATATATATTTTTTATTAATTTTTAATTGTGTGATAATATTTGTTATTATTTTGTTAAAATGTTTTTTGTTATTTTATATAATTGATTGTTTGTAATTTTTTAGTATTGTGTTAAAATATTTAAAGTAAAAATGTCTAAAATAATAAAAATTATGAATATAATTAGGCATGAAAATAATAATAATATGAATAAAATAACAGTACTTATTATTATTATTATTAGATAATAAGTTAGTTATAGCATATTTTGTTAATAATTGATTTCTTATAACTTTTTTAATTATATGTTTTTATTTTTTATATTTTATGACATAATTTATTAATAAATTTTATTAGTTTATTTTGTATAATGAATTGCTATTTTTCGATGGGCATAAAAATATTTAAGTAATTCAATAAGATAATGTGTAAAGTATAATGATAATAATAATAATTATAATACTAATAATATAAAATATTAATATTAATTAATGGGCAGAAATTTGAGAATTTTATTTTTTATAAATAATTATAAATATGACCGAAAAATATTAATATTTTTTTGTAGGTCATATTAAAAAATATTTGAATTTTAAAAGAAATTTTGCATGAAAAGAGGTAAATAACATATAAATGCATGACTATGTTAATGATATTTTGTTGGCTTAATATTATAATTTATTTGTGTCCTTAATTGTTCTAATGTACAAATAATAATGGAAAAAATGGGGTTTGCTTATTAATTTTCTTGTTATTACATAATTAAAATTGAAAATTTGAAAAAAAACTAAACTGTGCATTAATTTATATTTTATTAATTTTTTATGTTAATTTATATGAAGTTTTGTAAATTATATGCGATTTTTCAATATTTAAATAATTCCACTTTAAAAATATTTAAATAATTCAACTGAGAATGCAATTAGAATTTATAAACATAATATTAAATACGCATATATAATTATACAAATAAATATTATACCAAGTGTATAATTGTCATTAAAAAAAAAAAAAAACTAATGTCCTCCACGTCGTCTGCGTCCCCCCTGAACTTGACACCGATCACCTCCAGTCCCACAAGGAGGAGGCCTACGATCACGTGGAGGAGCACGTCTAGATTGAACTGCGATTGGCTGCACTTCAGTTTGCTCTTCATCAGCAGTAGCATCGTGCTCTTGATCCTGAAGTTGATATGGTATAGGAGTATGAGTATATGTTGGTGTAGCAAATGGATGGCCAAAAGCAGGTGCAAACATATTTGTTGGAGTGAAAAATCCGCCTAAATATTGCGTTTGCATTTGCTATATGGGAGTTCCATCCCACTGTGCCCCTACCCAAGGCATGAATGCAGAAGACGACGCAGCATATGGATTCGGTTGAAATGACGTAGATGCAAACTGTGCGAATGAAGAGGAGGTCTAGGACTATCCATACATCTCAGTTGTGACCTCGAGTGGCTGAGCCCCTGATAAACTACCAAACTCGAATCTGGTTGAGGTGGAAGGAGGAAACCTATTTTCATCATGCTGACTCGATTGGTGGCGACCTATGGGCACATTATGGAATTCAATTGGGCGTAATATATTTGGATGAATAGATGTACCCGTTTGTCGCCTTTGGTTTGCACTCCTATTAGAATGTCGTCGAGCTCGTGGCTCACTTTGACCAACATTTGACTGATGCTGTTCTAGCACTTGCTCTGGATCCAGAGGTTATCCGATCACAATTCGCTCCTCCTCAGCTAATGCTTCAAACATAGTTTGATTGATCTGATGTATTGTGCCGACATCATTTGTGATGCGAATTCTCTCCACAGCATCTTTCTGCAATAAATATATTATTAGTAATATCTGTAAAATGAAGTAAATTAACATTTACTCCAAAATATATAACATGCTAAGTTTATATTTAAGTGAAACATGTACTGAATAATCAATTACTCCTAATTTCTTCATTAACTAACCATTACATTAAACAAGCCACACTGATGAGATATATATCTTCTCGTTACCCTTCTAAACCACTCCATATACTGCGAATGGTATTGTGGCCGTGTGTCGCATGGCACATCTGCACGGATTCGCTGATGTCGATCATTCCACATCATAATCCATTGACGATGGTAGACATGCTAGTCACCTGTACCAGAACGCAAGTCAATGCCCTCAAGCCTTCTAGGTTGTTATGGCCGCAACGGTATACATTGTCTTTGTCCAAATTGTCTAAGAACTCTGTCCGGCTGGTGCCACTGTATAATGTGAAAGCAAATCATTGGGACCACTGCTTGCCATCTATTTTGTCCATTGAGGCAATACTAAGGGAGTGATTCAAATATCTCATCATCATATGGCTGCCAAATCATCTGCATGAAATATTGATATATATTACATATTTTAATAATCAAAAATAATTTTCAGTAAACACATATTCAATTTAGTAAATCATTATTAATTTCAAACTTTAATAAAAATATAATAATAATTTAAAATATGTAATCATATACTTGTGACTAATACAGGCTTTTCATATAGCGTAAACAATTTTAAATTTAATAAATAAATAAAATAAAAACTATAATTTTATATTGATTTATATATTACTAAAATTATACTATTAATTTTATAAATAATATATATATTCAAGAGATTAAAAAAAATTAATACTTGGTAAGAATATAACTAATCCTTGTTTTATTTTCTGTAGATATATTATTAAGTTAAAAGAACAAATTAATTGGTTTGATTATTTAACAAATTTTTACTTTTTTTTTTTTTGCCAAATAAATTTTACTTATTATTAATAGCCAAAAAAAATAAAATAAAACTCTGCCATTATCATATATCAAATAACAAATTTCTTGTTGTTTCTCATCGGATTTCAGGTTAGCATAATAATTTATTTTTTTTAACCTGTTAATTAGTTTTTTAAGGAATTAAACCTTTTTTTTAATATACCAATTTTTCCAATATGCTAATTTTAATTTTCAGATTTTTTTTTATCTAGTTTTTCAATCTACTTATTTTTCCGATTATAGAATTTTTTTTTAAATTAAACCTTTTTTTTTATATTATCTTATTTTGTTACTATATAACTTATTATATAGTGATAAAATGATATTTGTTGTGACAAAATATTTTCTTTTTTTGATAAATAATTGATCACAATAAATTAGTTTTTGTCACAAAGTCATTTTGTCACAATATGTTATATTTTATCGTGATGAAATTCTATTTTGTTGCAATAAATTTATTAAGAAAAATTTATTGTAATTAACCCGGTGATAAGCTAAATTCATTATAAAAAATATATTATCACAAAAATAGCTTTCATTGTGACAAATTATTTTATTGCAATAATGTAAATTTTATTATAGTGATTGATTTAAATATACCTGTTGGTCATGTATAATATCAAATTTGTAACAAATGTCATATACGACGTGTGCACTGACTTCAGTAACCTGTCACGGGTTACTCTATCTATAAAATAAGATTAATTAGATATAATTCATAAAAATATTTTTTAAAAATATTTATTCTTGCGTATCGTTGCCCAAGGCGAGAGTCTCCCAGTGGAACTCGCACATGTAGTCAGGGTGAAATTATGGAAAGTCTATACCACACCCATAGCTGCAATATAAATAATGGACCCGCAATTTCAATTGCATCTCGATGTGATGCTGAACATAACTCACTGTACAAGCAGGCCAAACATGCAGCTCCCCAACTATATTGACTAACCCGGTCAAAGTCCTCCAAGAGAGATAGCTACATCAAGTGAACTCGGCTATCAACTTCCGTGGTAAACAAAACACCACCTATAAGGCGAAGTATAAATGCTCATATATATGCATCTATCTCAATCTCAGTAGGATCATTAGACAGAGTGGCAAATGTAGCATTCAGCCAATTAAGTGACAATCTATTTCCTCTAATTGCATTACCATCTGGTTCTACATCCAAAAGTCTCTGACATAAATCCCTCCCATTTACGTGTGAGGATGCAGTCACTGCATGACCATCTATAGGCAACCCAATCTGTATGCCGACGTCCTGAAGTGTGATAGTCATCTCTCCATATGGAAAATGGAATGTGTGTGTTTCTGGTCTCCATCTCTCCACTAGTGTGGTGATAAGATGGTGATCCAACATAAATCGCGGAATTACTCGGTCATCAACCACAAAATCAGCCAATACTAATGCGTTACGCCTGCATCGCAATGGTGGCGCAGTGCCCTGATCAACCCATACAGCACCTGATCGGTGAACATCCTGCATGTCCAATAAGGAAGTGTCATATGGTCCAGGATGTATATGATCCGCAGCATGTCCACCCTCCATACCTAAACAAATATAATAAAACCATAAGAAATGATAATGAAACTTTCATAATGTTTATATTGGTGTAGTACAACATAAATGATAAAATGATAGCATAGCTCAATTGAAAAAAAAAATGCAAATACATATGAGATAACGTCATTCATAAAAAATAGTATAACATAATACCAATTACTTTAAGTTATAGTATGGAGCATAATTATTAACGGTAATATATGAATTCATTAATTTATCATTTGATTACAATATATTGTTAATAGACATTACATCAAACTTAATATATGGTCAAATGACATATCATACAACATTGTCTTCATCAGTAAGATAAATATCAGATAAACAATCAGTAGGATAAAGAAAATTATCGTCAAGTGACCAATGTCGACCACATGCACGGAATATATCAGCAGGAGTATAAAATGTCATTATCACCTATCACAGGGTTTTATAAAGACCATCAAATTGCTTGTCTCACAATAAAGAAAACATAAATATAATGAAAGTAATGGTATAACAATATCAACACATTTAATTAACACCATCACATGTAAGTATGTTATAAAATCTTAATCATATTAAGATACAAGTTGAAAATAACATTTTATTAGCGCCTATTCCTACTATTTGCAACTGGACATGTTTTAATATTATGGCCAGATTCACCACACACTCTGCATGAATAACCAGCTTTCTCTTTTACTCGGTTGTCCATTTCAGTTCTGATCTTTGTGGATTTTGGTCTACCCTTTCCACGCAACCATTCTTTATTAGGTATCAAAGGCAATTCTTCACGTTCTGGCCAATAATCTGGATGACCAAGGAGATGGAAATGTGATTCCTAGCGTTTCAATGAACATTCTAACTTGTAAAATGGAGAAATATAATGCTCATAATCAATACTATTCTTCACACAACATGCAATGGCGTGCGAGCAAAGAATCTTATATTACTGGAATTTACCATATGAGCATTCACCTTTTGCCAAATCCACAACCTGTACATTGCCTTCCTTAATCTTTCCTCTCCGATTTTGTCGATCAATAGTCACTTGACATTCACCAGTTTTTCTATTAAAATATTGCACTTCATGACCATTCGCCCGTCTACTCCATATAGATAGCTTATCTCGACATAAATGAGTGTATTTGTGCCCCTCAAGTATTTCCTTCTCATACTCTCTTCTAAAATGGTCAAATGCACTAACAAGTTTCAAAAAAATCTTGTTCACCATCGAGGCGATAGGCAATGCTATAACATCTTTTAAAAAACTGTTTACAAATTTGGCAATATTCAATGTCATGCTTCCATATCTATACCCGCCGTCGTGAAAAAGCGTCCATTGTTTCAATGGTATCTTCTTTAGCCAATCTGATGATGGTTTATCCAACTGGGTAATTTCCTTATGCATCTTGGCGAACTTTCTCCTTTGAACTTCATATGCTATGACAAGAAAAAATATTACACATTAATATTACCACAATAAAAGTCAACTTCAGGTAATACATACAACTATAATATGTTGGATGATATATGATATACCTGCATTTTGTATCAATTTCTTCATTTCTACATTTTTGAAAGTTGTATTGTAATTACTAACCACGTGGCGGATACAATATCGATGGAGACACATTTTCCATAAATTGCTTTTCATTGCATTTATTATGCTCTTATGCCGATCAGAAATAACACATAATTTTTGGTTGCTAGTTACATGCATCTGTATGCACGTCATGAACCAATCCCAGTTGTCATTATTCTCTTTCTGTACAATAGCAAATGCCACAGGAAGAATATGATTATCACCATCTAGAACTGATGCACACAATAAAACAGCTTTATACTTTCCATACAAAAAAGTGTCATCAATGATGAGAGCAGGCCTGCAATTTTTCATCCCATCAATATATGGCTTGAAGCACCAAAATATGCGTTCAATACACGACAGGTTGGATCAATGCGGTTGTTGATAACATGCTCCTCATCATTAAGAATGTAATGGGTACCAAAATTGGTTGCTTGTGCTGCTTGCAACCACCATTGAAGATGACAAAATGACTCATCCCAATCACCAAATGTTTTTTCAATTACAATCTGTTTTGTCTTCCATGTCTTTCTATAAGATGGTTCATAATCTAATTGATCTTTCACTGCAGCTTATAAAGTTTTAATCTTAATTGAAGGCATTTCTGTCACAAGGGGTGCCACAAGATTAGCAATAACATTTGCAGATAAATATTTGTGATCTGATGTACTGCCTGTGTTCAGACACGTATGTGGCTCATCATATTGGCTTATCTTCCACTGACTGTCATCCCTCAGCTTTCTTGCCCATACTCCCCAATTACAACCACTAGATTTTCTTTTGCAAATCCATACAAATGTCTCTTCCCGAGATTCTTTTGAGCAATACTTGTAATTATTCTGTATTGCATACTATTGGATTGCAAGCTTACATTCTTCTTTGCTGGTAAAAAGCTTACCTTTATATAAGCCATCACCATAATCTATCATGTTTTCATTTCCATCTAGTACTTGCATTGCTTCAAAATCTACAAACTCATTTGAGTTGTAGCTAAAAAAATGTGATGGTATATTCATGACTGCATTATTACTTACAGTACATGCCTCCCCCTCATATACTCCAAAAGTAGAATGTTCGGAGTCAGAATCATCTGATTCATGGAGCATATTTTCATCGCTTTCATCAGACTCTTCTGGTGCATCATCACTGTCATCTTCCTTGACATCTTCATCATCTTCGTCCTCTTCAAAAACATATGAAAACATTGCCCCTGATCCCTCTGCATCATCATGTGCACTTGCATTATTGTCTTCTCCATTCCCATCTGCATTCCCTTCCCCATCATCCTCATTTATGTCATCATTTGCTGTCTTCTGACTAATACCAACATAAATCTCAAAAAACGCCAAATCTTGTCTAAATATATCCATATGTTGAAACATTCATTCTACATTATCGTCTTCCAATATTTCTGCCATTTGGTAGACAACTCCATTTACCACTCTTACAGGTACCCTAAATATTATTGCGTTGATAAAATATTGTTCACAATCTATATTTGTGGCTGCGTGAACAATGTGGAGCATCTCTGTGATTTTCTGTACAGGATGAACTTGGAGCATATTGCATTGCCCATTTATATAATCAACTCCACAGTCACGGCGTATCACTTCACCTCCCCAATAAAAATATATTGGTATTGATTTGGCCATATCTATTAGCATTATATATAATGAATTCCAAACAAAAAAATAAAAAAAAAATTAAGTAACAATATTTATTTATATTAATGTCAGTGTAATTACTTTTACTTTTTCACAGTATGCTAAAAATTAATTTGTAGCATAATCTGTATGACCGACATTTTAAAATTTATGATTTACAAATTTAGATTTAGAATTTAGGATTTATGATTTTCACATTGTCAAATAATTTCACTTTCTAAATCTGCTTATCATTCTATAATTTATACAAGATAATCATTATACAAATTTAAATTCTAATATTATTTTTATTCTTTCATTATTATTATTTTTGATATATATATATATATATATATATATATATATATATATATATATATATATATATATATATATATATATATATATATATATATATATATATATATATATATATATATATATATATATTAATTATAGTATCAAAAAAAATTCATATTTCATTAATTATACTTAACCGAATTAATTATTAAATTCATTAATTATATTATATGTTAAATATATAATACAATTAACTGATATATAGTAAATTAAGTTAATTTATACTCTTTTATGATATTATTAAATTCCATTAGACATTTTTATAGTTTCTAACATAAATTATTATTTTGCATAAAAATATTATTATTACAAATAAATTACTTTATTTTATTTTAACTATAATTTTTTGATCCAATACTATTTTTATTTCCTATAAATTAATATTTCGCATAACTTTTTATTTCACAAATATTTTTATTTATATTGTTTCACATACCTTAATGAAATTAATTTCATACCTATTAATAAAATATTTCAGTAAAAATTTTTCTTATTTATTATACTTATTTTTTAACTTAATTAATAACATATATAATATGATATTATATATTTTTAATATTACCATAATTTAATTAGTTTTCTTAATTCGTTCACTTTTCAATTAATTGAACTAATCAAATATATTACATATTAGTTATATATTTTAATTAATTAATATCGCCTAAATTAAGTTCTATTATTTACTAATATTACTTGAATTTATTAACAACTATTTTTAATCTTATATAATTATATTAAATTAATTAATATTTTATGGTAACACATTAATAAAATATTTCAGTATAAATTTTTCTTATTTATTATACTTATTTTTTAACTTAATTAATAACATATATAATATGATATTATATATTTTTATTATTTAAATTTAATATACTTTAATTGAGCTAATCAAATATATTACATATTAATTATATATTTTAATTAACTTATCACCTAAATTAACAAATATTTATAGCCTAAATTAAGTTATATTATTTACTAATATTACTTGAATTTATTAACAAATATTTTTAATCTTATATAATTATATTAAATTAATTAATATTTTATGTTGCTTTTAAAGGGAATATTTATTTATTTTTTTATTTTATTACCTTAACACTTAAATAAATTACAATGTTTAATTTTATTTTATATTTATATTTCAAATAATTAAGAGGTGAACTTGAAAAATATATTAACAAATTTCAAGCAATCATTTTATCCCTAAAGACTTTTACATACAAAAAATAAATATTATTTGACAAAAAAAAATCCTATACAATACAAATTATACAAATAACATATATAATAATCAATCTAATATGTTGTCTTAATATAATTTTAAAAATAAAAATTACCTTTTTCATGGATAATATCTTCAAAAATTTGAATATTGTTATAATCACCTAAAAAATAGCAACAATTATTTTTCATCAATATTATTTTTATATATTATAGAAAATAATAATTTGCTGAAATTAATTAAAAAAATTTATAAATTACTTCAAAAATTTAAATTAATAATATATACCTTTTTTTCCTTCTTCAAGCTTCTTCAATAATTAATACCAATCTCTCACAACAACAACAACAACAACAACAACAACAAAAAAAAAAAAAAAAAAAAAAAAAAAAAAAAAAACTGAAGCAAGGTTGAGAGAGTTGTGAGAGAGGAAAGAAACGCAGCAAACAAACTGAAATGAGGGAGAGAAGGAAGAAGGAGGGGCCAACAGCAATAATAATTTCTTATATTACTCCCTAGCCGTTGGATCGCGAGAATCTAACGGCTGAGATGCATAGCTCTAGTTCTACATTTATAATGTCGAACTAGAACCCGTGCTGCACCGATGGGACTTAGCCTGCACGGATAGGACTTAGCGTGCACGCCTGACTATAAGTTCAGCATTATAAATGCTGAACTTAGGATGTAGGCCTGCTGCGACATGACAAGTCGCAGGAGGTCAAGTTCGGCATTTTTAATGCCGAACTATGTACTAGTTCGGTATTTTAAATACCGAACTAGGGTACATGGGTCCCACACCCCCCAAAAAACCAAAGAAAAATGCGTAATAAACACTAATTCGGTATTTAAAATATCGAACTAGTTTTTGTTGCAACTAATTTGACATTTAAAATGCCAAACAATGCATATTTGGGTAAAGATTTTTTAAAATAGCATATTTTGATATATATTTTTTAAAATATGCACAGTATGGTCAATTACTCCTTATTCTCGGAATTCCTTAAATTTCTGCAAAATTAATTAGGTCAGAATTATGTAATTCAATTAAAAAGAATCAAACAAAATTGCACCTATTCGTTGATGAAAATTTTTCAATAAATTTTGAGTATTAGGAAGGAGGAATTCAAACTTGAATATGGCATTTGTTTAGCACATGACTAGGCCTTTAGGCGCCGATCCAGGCTCAGCTAGATTGGTATGGGCTTTTCTCTTGAAGAGTGCCCGAGACCTCAACTCGTCTCCCATAGGGTTAAGACCCCATGAAGTTAAACTAGGCGTATGAAACCCTTTAGTAGCCCACCTATCAAGTCCTCCCCACTTACTTCAACTCCTAACCACTAACATAGTACCTTTGCCCCAAAAGAGGAAAAAAAAAAAAAAAAAAAAAGGAAAATTAGGAAAATTACAAAAAAAAAAAAAGGAAAAAATATCATTTTCACCGTGCTCATGAAAAAATTTTAAATATATCGTCTAAATTTCAAAAAATAACATTTTTACCAAAAAATAACATTTGGCATATTTTTTGAATTTGTTCACCAAAAAAAAAACTCAAAAAATGATAAAAAATAAAAAGATATTAATTTATATTACATTAATGTATACCAATAACTTTATATACAAATTGCAAATTTGTAAAAGATAAAAATGTATAATAATAGTAAATGGTATATATATACCAAAATTCAGTATACATTAAGTATATATTTGGTATCTGCAACTACTATATATATATATATATGTATATATATTTGGTATCTGCAACTACTATATATATATATATATATATATATATATATATATATATATATATATATATATATATATATATATATATATATATATATATATATTTCATATTTGAAAAAAAATAAAAAAATAAACTCAGTAAATGGTATACGTATACTAAAATTTGGTATATATTAAGTATATGTTTAGTATTTGCAACTACTTTAATACATACATATTGCAAATTTGAAAAATTAAAAAGATAAACTAACAATAAATGGTATATGTATACCAAATTTAGTATACTTAAATATATATTCGGTATTTGCAACTACTTTATATTTATATAGATTAGAAATATGAAAAATTAAAAAGATAAACAGTAAATGGTATATGTACACCATAAATTGGTATACGTTTAATATATATTTGGTATTTACAACTACTTTATATATACACAAACTACAAATTTGCAAAAGTAAAAAGATAAACTAATAATAAATAATTTATGTATACCAAAATTTGGTATATATTTGCTATTTGCAACTACTTTAAATATATACATATTGCAAATTTAAAGACTTAAAAAGATAAACTAATAGTAAATGGTATATGTATACAACTAATAGTAAATGGTATATGTATACTAGAATTTGGTATACATTAAGTATTTGCAACTACTTTAACGTAGACATATTGCAATCTTGAAAAAATTAAAAAGATAAACTAATAGTAAATGGTATACGTATATCAAAATTTTGTATATGTTAAGTACATGTTTGGTATTTGTAACTACTTTATATATATACATATTGCAAATTAGGAAAGTAAAAATATAAACTAGCATTAAATAGTATATGTAATTTCGAATGATATTCAACTATTATAAATGTGAAATACATTTGACATATACTAAATATATTGAATAATTTTCTCCAAATGAGAGGAATATTGACCAAATAACTATTGCTTTTGGCTTTCTTTTGATTAAGCAGTTACAATTAATTATTAACATTAGTTAATGACGCATAATTAAAGAGTGAAACACAAATTATTAAAAATTTCAACTCTCAATTTTTCAATTTTAGTTTTGAATAATTAACTATTAAATTTTAAAACGTTATTTTAAAATTAATATTCTCAAACACCGTATATTAATAGTTGGAAATTCAATCAATTCAAGGTTGATTCATCCAAATTGATCCATTATCATTACTAGTGAATCAAATATTTAATATATGATAGAATATTTATCTTATAATTCATCAGTTAGATTAAAAATTCAAATTCGTGATAGGGAGACAAGGTAATTGTTGTTATTAATTCAAAAACTAAAGTTTTAAATAAGGCACAAAAGCTAATTGGAACTTGTAAATATCTAAATATAGTACAAAACTTTAGTTGCTTGGAACCTATAAGATTTAAATATAGTATAAAACTTTAATTGCTTGGGATCCATATCTCACATCCTGCATGTCACTATTTTATAGGTAGTAATATTTTACTGGTTGGCCAAAGCTAGGGGCTACAATACCAAACGTGGCAAGTTGTTGGAAAAGGGCATGGTGAAAAAGAAAGAATAGAAAAGAAATACCAGGAGCCTAAATATGTATAAAAATAAAATGGAGCGTGCAAATGAAAATTTCTCCAAAAAAAAACTGTGCTACTTGTGATTTTCTCAAAAAAAAAAAAAAAAAAAAGACTTGGCCGTTAGGCCTACCACAAAACATTGCATATTTATATACGTAACTGGCTAACCCCAATAGAATGTCACATCGCTAATGGAGATCGGCATAACTTGCTAAACTCATAAATCGTGCCTAGGGCTGCTCAAAAATTAGCCAAACCAAACCAATCCAAAGCAAAATCCATAATTTTATTATGGGATCTTTACGTAAATAATTCAAAAATTAAAAAAAAAAAAACAACTTTTTTATTTTCAAATTTTTTATTTTATAAAAATGTCTCAAACTTCTCTTTTCATTTATAAATTTAGTCTTTTTTCTTTTTTTATCTATCAAAGTCTGATTTTTTTTTTCTTTTGCTATCATATATTGGTTTCACTTCCATTTAAAATTAAAAAAAGTAATTTAATCATATTAAATTTTATTTATAAAAATTCAAAATAAATTACTACTAAATTTAGATTGAGAACTATATCATTTATCTAAATTTATAAGTTAGATTTTGCATAAATTTGTACAATATCATTTGTTTTATATAAAAATTAAATTTAAATTTATAAAATCAAATACTTTTAAAATTATATTTTACTTGAGATTTTAAAAAATTTTCAAAACAAGTAAATAAAAAGTCATATTAAACAATATACATTAAACAAAAAATAATATACTTTTCGCAAATAATTAGTATCTAATACAAATTTAATATATTTACACAATGTAATTAGTATCTATTTCTATTTATACAAACTATGAATTTTGGAAAAAAATAAAAAATCACAACAAACAGTATACATTAAATAAAAAATAGTATACTTCTTATAAATAATAAGTATCTAATATTGTTTAGCATTTAATTTATGGAATACATTAATAAAATTTAGTTTACTTTCACAATATAATTAGTATCTATTATTATTTATGCAAATCATGAATTTTTAATAAAAACAAAAAGTTATAGCAAACAATATACATTACTATAAAATTTAGTATTTTTTAATATATAATAAGTATCTAATACTATTTATATATAACATTAATTTAATAAAACTAGTTTTTCTATTCAAAACACTATTAATAGACTTGCATTTGTGTAATATAAAAATATATATTCATTTTGAGTATGGAATGGAATTAATGGTGATAATTAAAAATACTGTCTTTGTCCCTCTCCAAGTTATAAGAAAAAAAATAGAAAGGATTAATATAATTTGAAAGTTAATTACAATTTTCTTTTTTAGTTTTCTTAATTATTAATCTCCTTTTTTTGACTTTCCTTTGGTTTCTATTAATTTTTCATCATCAATTTCAGTTTGTATATTACAAGCATTAAGCATACCAATATTGAAATGATTAATAACTCTTCAAGAATTGCAGAACGAGCAATAGGAGACTAAAACTCAATATAAGTGTAGGAAATGCATACAAGTTAGATAAAACAGAAGACATGCAGAAATCTACAAAAATAATTAATTTACAATAGTCAATTTTTTCTATTATTATTGAGATTCTTAGTTGATTCATTTCATTATAAATTGCAAGCAAAAATTATATACAATATGATTTACAATTACAAAAATGTGAAACAAATTACAACAAATATCAATTATGAATTTTTTCTATTATTATTGCAACTATTTTGATATACTTTTGTAATAATACGATTTTTCATAATTTCTGAATGTTCATTCTTATAAGAAAAATGATTATTTTTCAATAAGTTAAGAAGTAAAAATATTTTAAGAAATAAAATATAATGTAATTTAAGAAAATGTTTTCATATAAATTTATTATTTTAATTTTGAAAGTATTGTGAAATAAAAATATTATTTGGTTGGGTTTGTAAAAATAATAATAATTATAATTATAATTGTAAGGATAATAATATTTGAGAAGATTTTTTTGAGTTATATATATATATATATATATATATATATATATATATATATATAAGTGTAAAAACAAAAATAAAAAAAAAAAAGAAACAGAAGATAGTAGAATCGGGAGAGCAGGGGGAGTCAAAGCCGAGAGAGAGAGGGAGAGCTATTGGGGCAGTGGGCCGCACCATCACTGCCCAGCCACTCCTCTACCTCTGGCGACCACAATGGAACCAGCAACGATGAGAAAGGGCGGCAAACGGCGGCGCATGTGTAAGGAGAATCCTCGCCAGCTCTGAAGGTTGGAGCTGCGATTTTTGGCAATTCCAGTGGAGAATGAGGCCAATTTTGGTGTATATGGAACAGCCTCGCCACGAGCTTCGATTTGATACCTGTCTCATTGGCTGAGGATGACCGGAGAGGGAGTTCGGAGATTGAGCCACCCGAATTTTTGAAGCTTTTTCCGGCCAAACAGCGGCGAGTGAGAGAAAGTGAGGGGTATATTTGGACTCCTCGCTCCATAAACTAACAATTGGTATCCTCAGATCGTGATTCGATTGTCATGGAATTTTCGGGCGACCGGACTCCAGCAACCTGAAACTGACGAATTTGGATAGCAGCTCCGGCTCATTAAACTGAGCCCTACGGTATAAATCCCGACTTCTAATTGTGTATAGATAGTGAATTATGATTTTATTTGTAAGAATTTAGGTAAATAGTATATTGGAATTAAGTGATTAAATGAGATAATTGAATTGAATTAATTGTTATTTATATGATTATTGAGTATTATTGGTGATTAAATTGAAAGATTTAAGTAAGACGTTAAGTTTAGAATTGATTTTATTGAATTGATTGGGTATTAGTTTGATGATGAGAAAGGAAATTGGCAGGTGGGATTAGTGTATTAGAGGTCCGAGTTGGACCATTTAATTGTGATATTGCGGATAAATTGAATTTAGGAAATTGTTGGTGGAAATGAAATTAGTTTTCTTGAATATTAGAAATTGCTAAACTGGTCCTAGTTGACCAATATGAAGGTTGAATGGAAGAAATAAAATTATTATCCTTAAGTAAGCTATTGGAAAATAACTAGAGAAATGTTAAGTGTAGTAACAAGTATATGTATAAAATATCTTAACTTTAGAAGTGATAGATTGTGCTTTAAGAAATAAAATAGAAGTGCTTGTAAGTTAAACTAAATTAAGTAATGTGATAATGAGGAAGTGATTGATATGTGATTGAAATGCAATGTGTAGAGTCTAATAACAAGGGCAAGGATATTGGGTAAAAGTGCATGGAGCACTATTCGTATCAGAGTCAAACGTGAATAGGAGCAAAGAAATCTAAGGTGAGTACTTAATAATATAATATGCCTTGTTTCATATACTTGAACCTTTATTGTTCCAACCATAATGGTTGAATTGTTTCTATGTCTTGATAAGTTGAATGGCTCATTGACATTACATATTCTTAATTCTTGATAAGCCTGAATCATTTATTGAACATCCTTGATTTCTTGATAAGCTTAATTTGCTTATTGATTATTGAATCGTTGATATGATGCTTCTTAATAATCATTGCCTATTGTGAACCTTATATGAACTTTTTTATTGAATACCTATTGATAAGTAGAAATCCCCTTTATGATGTAAGGAAAGACATCAGGCCTTGTGCACTTGGTTATGCCTACGGGTAGGGCAAGAATACCCAACCTCTATTAGGAGGGAACGCCTAACCGTAAGACCCTATCAATCTTACGTAATGTGATATGGGTGAGTGAGTAAAGATTAGGCCGCCACTCTTAAATTGATATGTGTGGAGAGCATCTTGCTTCCAAGAAAGTGATATTTCTGCTAAAGATATTGTTTCCATTTGAAATGAGCCATTGAATTATATTGACAACATTGATTGAAAACGTTTCATTGCTACAAGAACCATCTTGAAATTAATCATTTGCTCACCTTATGTATTGTATTATTATGTACTCACTGAGTTTTGTCTCATATTATAGTGGTTTAAACTTTTCAGATAAAGTCAATGAGTTAGTAAAGTAAAAGTTCCAAGCCCATCCTTCGCTTAGAAACTATTCTGTTAAGTTCTGGTGTTGTAAGTTAGAACTCCATGGCTATTGAAAGTTATAAGGTCTATATGTAATATTAATGGTTATCAAAGAGTTAGTATTGACATGTTATAGGATGTTTGTATAATATGATTTGTATCATAACCGTTATTGTAATGATGTGTGAACTATTGAATATTGAGTTAATGACACAAAATGCAATTTTAAAGGTTTTACAAGTTATGTGTGTAAATGATATTATAAGTGGAAATGATAGCAGTTAATAGGTAATAAGGAAATGTGATTAGATTATGGTATTGGGATATGGTTTAATGTAATGGATGATAAAAGATTATATGTTAAATGGGTTTTATGGGTTTTCGGTGCCCTTATGGCCACTCATGCCCTAGGACCGTCACGGCTTAAAAAGATAGGTCGTGACAACTTTTTTATGTATATATCAATTTTGTATACTAGACAAATCTTTGACATCACCCTAAAATTGATATGTGTTTGTCGCTAGTTTTTATTCATTGTAGCAGAAATGTTATATAAAATTCACAATGTAATCTCTTATATATATAAAAAAAATAATAATAATAAAGGAAGTAACAAATAATAGCAAACAATATACATTTATATAAAATTCAGTATCCTTTTAGTAAAAAATCAGTATTTAATATTGTGTATACATTGCTTAATTTTATAAAATAGGTCATGAACTAAAGCAAACAATTTATATCATATGGTATAAATTAGAAATACTAATATCATATATAATAATAATAATAATTATAATAATAATAAAGAAAGTAATAAATATCAACAAACAGTATACATAAATATAAAATTCAGTATCCTTTTAGTAAAAAATCAATATCAAATATTGTTTATACATGGTTTAAATTTAAAAATAGCTTATGAATAAAAGCAAACAATTTATAGTA